>CM053786.1:747546531-747556531 GCA_028749045.1 Cupressus sempervirens
CTGGATAGTTGGGTATGCCCTAGGCCCTGATTGTTCTTATTCTCCCTATGTTAGGTGGTATTAGAGCTTGAGGTTCATCCCTATGGTTATTGGATAGTGTAGAACCCTAGTTTAGATTTGGTTGTAGAGTGGAAAATCCACAGATTTGACCTATAACTTGTAGAGGGTTATGATCTTCTAGGAACCTAATTTGTAAAGATGGTTTGAGGTATAGGAAATGTTAATAATGGATACATTGAAACAAATTATAGACAGATTAGATGCTATGGGGACAACCTAGAGGAGAGAAGTGCATCTTGATGATGTATGCAATGATGAAGTAGTAGCACTAAACCATAATCCAAAACCTAAAAAGGATCAAGATGAAACAAGATTATTGAGAGTGTTGTCTAGGGAAAATTCAAAGCCTACTATAGAAGTTGTTCCTTATGATGGAAAATTGGATACCAATGTTGTGTTGGATTGGATCTCAGATATGGAGAAGTTCTTTGAGTATGAAAACACTCCTGATAATAAAAAGATGAAGATTGTAGTTACTAGGTTGAAAGTTCATGCCTCACTATGGTGGGAGCATTTGCAAACTGATAGACAAAGGAGAGGAAAGGAGCAGATTAGAACTTGGCCAAAGATGGTGAACAAGGTAAAGAATAAATTCCTTCTTGTTGATTACCAAGTTAGCTTGTTGAGAAAGATGCAAAATTTAAGAAAAAAATACATGAGTGTGAAAGAGTATACTGAGGAATTCTATAGATTAGACATCAGATCTTGACATGTGGATGATCATATTGATAAAATTGCATGGTACTTAAATGGATTGAGATCTAGAATTCAAGATGAAATAAGTTTTGTAAAGTTGGAAAGTGTGGAAGAAGCCTATCAATATGCCTTGAAAGCTGAGGAGATCTTGACCAAGAAGTATGAACAAAGACAAAGAGGTAGAGGTAGTAGATTCCAAAGAGGAAAAGGTAGATCTTATGGAGAAAGTGATAGATCTAACAATTTTGTACAAGACAAAGGCAAATCTAAGTGGAAGAATGATGAGAAAGACAAGTCTGAGTAGAAAGGTGGTAGTTCATACTGAGGAAGTACTGGATCTTACCAAGGAAGAGGTAATTCTTACCCTAGAGGTGGTTTCCATGGTAATCATTTTAGATGTGGCAAAGAAGGACATAGATCTTTTGAATGTAGATCTTCTGAAAGTGGGTAGAATAATAGAAATGCTATGATTCAAGAAGACATTGAGGGTTCACCAAGTGGAAATGAAGCTGGAGAAAATTTGATGGTGAGAAGAACCCTATGTAATAAAGGAAGTGATGAGGAATTTGTTTTAAGGAGGAAGTCTTTTCAAGACAAGATCTAAGATGACTGGGAAATGTTGCAAGGTAATCATTGATAGTGAAAGTTCAACAAATTTAGCATCAGAAGAGCTAGTTACAAAGTTGTAGTTGCAGAGGCTGAAACATCCCAAACCTTATCATGTTTCATGGATCAAAGATGAGCATAAGATATTGGTAAGTGAACAATGTCTTGTGAATTTCAAAATTGGACATTACTTTGATGAATTTTTGTGTGATATTATGCCCATGGATTGTTGTCATATTTTTTTGGGTAGACCTTGGCAATATGATAGATATCTTGTACATGATGGAAGATTGAATCAATATACTCTTTGGGTAAATGGGAAGAAACAAATATTGTTGCCTTTGATTAAAAATCTAGATGAGGTCAGTTGTACTACAATAAAAGTTTCCATGGTTAATGGAAAGCAATTTGAAAAGGAGGTAAAGAAGAATCAAGTTCATTTTGACATAATTCCTAGAGGACTAAGTGTTGGTAATAATGACTAAGTAGTAGAAGTTGGTAATGACTGAGTAACAACAAATAGTGGTAGCTGAGTAACATAAGAAATTATAGAGTTGCTAAAAGAGTATGAAGAGATTATTGTAGAAGATATACTTGATGGTTTACCTCTATTAAGAAGCATAAGTCATTGTATGGATTTGATTCCTGGAGCTAGTTTTCTAAACAAACCACCATATAGATTGACACCTATAGATAATGAGGAACTTAATAGACAAGTGTATGAATTTTTACAAAAAAATTTGATCAAAGAAAGTTTGAGTCCATGTGATGTACCTATTGTATTAGCACCTAAAAATAATGGAGAATGGAGAATGTGTACTAATTCTAGAGCTATTAAAAAAATCATAGTGAAATATAGGTTTCCTATGCTGAGGATGTATAACATAATGAATTGTTTGAGTGCGGCAAGGTAATTTACCAAGATTGATTTGAAGAGTGGCTATCATCAGATCAAAATTAGAGAAGGCGATGAATGGAAGACTGCTTTCAAGACAAAAGATGGTTTGTATGAATGGTTGGTTATGCCTTTTGGTTTGACTAAAGCACCTAGTACTTTCATGAGGTTCATGAATCAAGTTTTGATAATATTCTTGGGTAAGTATGCAATTATTTATTTGGATGACATTTTGATATTCAGTAAGACTAAGGAAGAACATCTTGAGCACATTAGATAAGTATTACAGAGGTTGAAAGAGGAAAAGTTGCTGATTAATCTAAAAAAGTGTTCTTTTATGCAAGAAGAGGTTATGTATTTGGGATTTGTGATCTCAGCTAATGGATTTAAGATGGATCCTGAGAAGGTAAAAGCAATTTTGGACTAACCGACACCTGAGAATGTGGGTGAGGTAAGATCATTTCATGGTTTGGCTAGTTTTTACAGAAGGTTTATAAAGAATTTTAGTGTTGTTTGTAATGTTATGACTGAGACAATGAGGGGAGATAAAAAGGAATTCAAGTGGACACATGGAGCTGATAAGAGTTTTGAGACTTTGAAACAAAAGGTTGCTAAATTACCTATATTGGCTTTACCTAATTTCAACAAAGTATTTCAAGTTAGTGTGATGTAAGTGGTAATGCAATAGGAGCTATATTAAGTCAAGAAGGTAAGCCTATTGGTTTCTTTAGTGAAAATTTGAATGATGCTAAAAAGAAGTATTCTATGTATGATCTAGAATTTAATGTCATTGTTCAAGCATTGAAGAAGTGGAGACATTATTTGATTCCTAAGGAGTTTGTGTTGTATACTGATCGTAAAGCTTTACAATACTTGGGAAGTCAACATAAATTGAATCAGAGACATATGAAGTGGGTTGAGTATTTGTAGAATTTTACATTTGTCATTAAATATAAGAGTGGAGTTACTAATAGAGTTACTAATGCATTGAGTAGAGGACATTCTTTGTTGACTGAAATGAAGGTTGAAGTTCTTAATTTTGATGAAATGAAAGAGTTGTATAATGCTGATCTTGATTTTTCTTAAGCATGAAGAGAGCACAAAGCACCAAATCTAACATATCACATAAGTATGATGAGTATTTCATTCAAAAAGGTATGTTGTTCAAAGTTATTCAGTTGTGTATTCCTAGAAGTTCTATGAGGTTCAATCTGATTAAGGAAAAGCATAGTGGTGGATTGGTTAGATATTTTGGAATTGATAAGACATTGAGTTTACTAAAAGAGAAGTATTATTGGTTACAAATGTATAAGGATGTTCAAAATTTTTTGAAGAGTTGCAGAGTTTGTCAAGTTGCAAAAGAAGTAAGTCAGAATACTGGGTTGTACATACCTATTATTGTTCTTGAGAAACCTTGGAGTGACATCAGTATGGATTTTGTTCTTGGATTACCTAAGATAGTGAAGGGATATGATTCCATATTTTTTGTTTTGGATAGATTTTCTAAGATGACTCATTTCATACCATATTAACATGTAAGAAGACATTAGATGTCGAGCATGTTGCTGAAATTTTCTTCAAAGAGATGGTGAGATTGCATGGATTACCAAGAAGTATCATTTCTGATAAAGACAACAAGTTTTTTAGTTATTTTTGGAAGACTTTGTGGAAGAACGTGGGTACTAAGTTGAATTTTAGTTCTACATTCCATCCACAGAGAGAGGAATAGACATAGGTTGTGAATAGAGGCTTGGGTAATTTTTTGAGATGTTTAGTTGGGAATAAGCCAAGCAATTGGGAAATGGTATTAGCACAAGCTGAATTTGCAAATAATAATTTTGTGAATAGGAGTACATGGAAGACACCTTTTGAGATTGTTACTATAATGAAGCCTAGAGGAGAATCAAATTTGAGAAATATCTAGTGAAGAGAAGAGAAGTGTTGTAGGGGAAGAATTTGTTGATTTTATGGAGTCTTTGCATAAGGAAGTGAAGTTGAGGTTGGAACAAAGTAATTAGAAGTATAAGGAGAATTTTGATCAGTCTAGGAGACATCATGATTTTTAAGTTGGTGATGAGGTGATGGTTCATTTGAAGAAAGGAAGATTTCCTAGTGGAACATAAAGTAAGTTGAAAATGAAGAAGTTTGGACCTTGTAAGATCTTGAGAAAATTTGATAATGGTAATGCTTATGAAGTAGAGTTACCTGATGACATGGACATATCTCCTATATTCAATGTTTCTGATTTGTATAAGTACCATGAGTCAGATGATGAAGTTGTTGTATCTAAGGATTATCCTAAGAAGGAGATTGAAGAAGTTGAATAGATATTGGATCAACGAGTTGGCAAGAACACAAGAGGAAAAGATTACTATGAGTGTTTGGTGAAGTGGAAGAATAGACCAATGGAAGATGCTTTATGGATTTCTCAATCTGAGTTTGATCCAGCTTAGGTTGTGACATCTCAATGATTCAGGAGAATCATTTTCTCCAATCCTGGTTTTCTAATGTAGGAGCATCCTAGATTTCTTCCTAATCCTACACTTTTGTTCATTATATCAATTGCTACTGAGTTCTTAAGTTGATGCCTAGTCTTTGGTTGCCGAGTGATCCTTTGGGTGCTGAGTGATTCCTTTGGTTGCCAAGGTTCTTTGGTTGCTGAGTGATAATTTGGGTGCTGAGTGATTCCTTTGGTTGCTAAGCTCCTTTGATTGCTAAGTAATTTCCTTTGGATGCCAAATTCGGAGTTGCTACCAAGTGATTCCTTTGGATTTTGAGTGCTAGTTTTGAAAAGCTTTCATTTGTCAAGTAATATGTGATTGGTTCTAGTTAGGGCTAACTTTGCTCACATTTAATTTTTGTATAGGTAGTTATCTTTGTTGAGGGCTAACTTGTGGCTTCTCTATGTTCTAGAATTTTCTGTAAGTCATTTTAGCAAGTATAAATAGAGTGTTTAGTTTTAGAGTTAAGAACAAGAGAAGTAGCAAGTAGGAGGTAGTAGAGTGAGCTTGCAAGGGATTGTAGAGCAGAATTGGAAAGTGAAAATTTTCAGCTAGATCTTGGATCTAAATGTAATTGTATCTGGCTATAATCCAAAAGGCCTTACATCCAGGCATGTCTATTGGTCACTTGAGGAATCAATATAAATATTTTGTTCTCTCTCCTTGTTGTTGTATTTGTGTTGTGTTTCTACTATGTTGACTTTGGTAGGTTGATCTGGATAGCTAGGTGTGTCTTAGGCCCTAGTTGTTCTTGTTCTCCCTACATCACTACCATAAAAAATGTTATTGACAATTAGGTATAAGGGTTTGTAGGCCATATAATAAGGTAATCTAGATATCATCAAGAGCATAGAATTTAATGGGTAACCAATTTTGGAATTTTTGGAAAATCTTTGAATGTTACAGAGGTTGGGAAATTAGTTGATCAAAGATTGGAATGAAATGAAAAAAATATACTACATTTTTATATGCCAAGGTTATTAGAGAATAAATTAATTATCAATAAATGTGGTTGGCATAGACCAAGAGTTGTTGAAGCACCAAACAATAGACCGGCCACACCTTCATCATCTGGAATTAATTGTATTGCTAACTCTCGGTTACAATGTAAACAATATAAAATATGTATTTACTTATACTAGGCTTGTGATCTATAGAGCCCACATTTGGGTTTCTCCTTTGGTTTCTTTTTTTATGGTTTCTTTTCTTGGGAGAAGAAAGATATTGAAGGCATATTTCTGTATTTTTTCAAAAGTTGCATATTGCTAGAAAAAGCAATGCCTAGATGTGGAGCATTTTGCCACATAGATGAGTGGAACCAAGTGTCGAGTCAAAGCTCACCATGCAAAATTACCTATATTTGAGTCCCTATAGTCCCTATTGTCAATTATAAAAAATAGACCAGTGACAACAAGTATCTAGTCAAAGCTCACCCTGCAAACTTACCCATCTTTGAGTCCCTATAGCCCCTATTATCAATTGTAAAAAACAAACCATTGGCAATTAGTATCTATTCATATCTTTCCCTACAAACTTGCCCATCTTTGAGTGCCTATAGTCCCTATTGTCAATTGTCAAAAATTGGAATACATATGTCACAAGCCTTAGCTAGGCATATTGAAAAATCCAAGGCCCATAATCTTCATGCTTTAGTCAAAAAAAATGTGTTCAAAGACATCAAGAGGACCTAAGATAGGGGAATAAATAGTGAAATCCCATCTAAAACAAGTAAGCTAACTCCATATTATTTGATATCAATGAAAGAGGATATACTTTTCTGATTATACAAACAGAAAGTAAAATCTTATTTATTTACTAATTTATACACTTTCCATTCACAATGTCATGATTATAGAAATGATGGGTAGAAGTGAAATATTCTTTAAAAAAAGTTGTCAGCAAATAATAATTCAATGTTATCGAATTATGGTAGACAATGCGAAGACAATGAATTAAGAAAAGGGTAGAAAATATATGATAAAAAGAAATTATAATAACCATAAATTGTGAAGGGCATCTCTGAAAAAGGAAAGAAGAAGACTAACAAATATCTCAACACAAAAGTATCCTAAATTGGAGTAGATCCCTCTTAATAACCAATTTAAAATCCTTGTAGAGAGGCATGAAGACTAAACCAAAGAATTAGTAGCACAGTGCCGAAGGAACTACATAGAAGTTTCATGAAATTCTAACCCTCAATTGTATGAACCGATCAATCATGAAAGAATCTCAGTAGTAGATGAAGGGTGGGTGCAAATTTTCCCTAGAAAACAAAAAAGTTTTAAAGAAAAACACCAATAAAGGTGACTAGGGTAGAATCTTCTAGGATCATGGTGAAAGTGAGGAAGAAAGACAGAAAAAACAAGTTTTCTCTTTGAAAAACTAGGTATGCAAAGAAGGTTCAATCTATGAATACAGTAACCTAAAAATTATCCACTGAGCAAGTAGATAAAACAAATTTAGGCTATGCATCAAATGAGAGGTAGACCCTAAATTGCTCTGTTGTTAAGTGTCCTAAACCCCCTATCATCTCAAAAGCTAATACCATCATTTTAAATCCTCACCTTGGTATATTTTCAAAACCTTTTTAAAAATGCTTCCCTGTAGATGAGACTATAGCACCTTACCAAGCTAAATTTCAATTTGAGAAATTTCATTATGGAAAACTAGACATTCAGTTGTGATCAAACCAAAAAATAGAAACAAAGATAGAAATACAATCATCATCAATAACAAAAGTATAGAAGACAAATGGTTTGAATGTGAAATAAATAGACTATATGTTGTATGGATAGGTTTGAAATCAGTGAGATCAAAAATGGTGAAATGGCTCAAGCCTATGGATTCTAAATAGGTAAGTATATCTTTCCTTTAAGATTCTTTAGTATATATGAATTGTATAGATTTAAATTTTAAGGAAGTTTTATTGGAAAATGAACTAAAACTTATAAATGGATATAGTTTAAACTTCTTGAAATTGAAGCCCAATTTTAATGATATAGCGATTAAAACTCTTAATCTACTGATATGGTAACATTAAATAACATTCCAGCATAACTATGCAACATCAATATCTTCATTTAGATTAGAGAAAAACTAGGAGGAATAAAGGGATATGAACCTCATCACTTTAAATCCTCAAATGTTAAACAAGTAGTAAACCTAAAACCAAATCTTTATGATCAAAGACAAAATCAAATTATTACAAATAGTTCATTATATAAAATCAACTTTACCATATACTCATGAAGAAT
The DNA here is from genome assembly GCA_028749045.1 of Cupressus sempervirens. Classification (NCBI taxonomy): domain Eukaryota; kingdom Viridiplantae; phylum Streptophyta; class Pinopsida; order Cupressales; family Cupressaceae; genus Cupressus; species Cupressus sempervirens. Next base: position 747,554,544 of record CM053786.1, read on the forward strand.
TAGATATGTAAAATATCTAAAAGAAGGAAGAAAGGTGGCAACAATTAGTTCAAATTTTGAGGAGATCCGAATGGAGGATTACACAGAGGAGAACACAGAACATGTTATTAGGGAACGGGACAACAACAACAACAACAAAAAGGGAAGAATGTAGAATAAATTAGACAACATAATATTAACAAATAACAAGGAAGTTGAAGAAGGAGAGATTGCATATCGAGAAATCATACAAAGTGTTCCCAAAAGTATTGAAAAGAAATTTAAAAAATTAGAGGAAGAGGATATTAATCAGACTACACAGAGAAGATATAGGGATGGAATCCAAATCCTCAATGCCTTAGGGAAAAAAGTAGAAAGTTTAAAAGGAGATCCAAGACAATAAAAAATAGAAGTATTAGAATTGGAAGAAAACATTAGAAATATCAAAATATTGAATGAAGAAATAACACTAAAAATTAATGATGCCATAGATCAAATAGAGATCCTACGATTAGTGGAGGATCAAGAAAAATATCCATGCCTAAAACCACATCATAGGAACCTAGGGGTATGACTCGAAGATCCACTGCAGTATCAAAACTTCCTAAGCTAAGCCCACACTTATGAACTATAGAATCTGTAGAGACCTTAATGCCTGAGGCTAGTTCCACTTGCCCACCATGATCTTGCTTCACCACATCTAGCTTACACTTAGAAACTATAGATGGTGAAATAAATGAATCTGTAGCTCCTGAATCAAACAATATTGAAAGAGATATACCTCGAATAGCACCTGTGGTCTCAACCACTGTTCCCTGATGATCTTCCTGACAATGATCTACTACTGCAAATACTCTATGGGCTCTACCTGCATCACCCACTGTAGGCTCTGAAACTATAGGCCTAGGTCCTAAAAATTGAGGTGCTCGCTGTGGACACTAAGCTGCATAATGTCTAATCTGACCACATGAAAAAAATTTTGTATTCCTGCCAGATCCTCTACCCATAGGTGGTACATTTGATTGCTGGCGACTGTTCCTGCTAACAAAAGACTGGCTACTCTAAGCTGGCTGATTGGGCTGATTTTGTTTATTGTGTTGAGCATTGTGGTTGTTCTCGAAATTAGAACCTTTGCCACCACCTTGAGCCTGAGAATTCGATCCCTTCTGTTGTTGTGTCTGTTGAGACTGTTGCTGATATTGTTTCCCCTTAGAGAAAGAAGGCTTCTTGTTACCACCTGAATTGTAATTGCGTTTAGATCCTGATGCTACTGGCACTCCTACAAAACCTCCTTGACCAAGGTTGACACTTTGCTCAACAAGGATAGCTCGATGTACCGCATCCTTGAGGGTTTTTGGCTCAAATACCTTGACATCCCCAATTATATGATTGTTCAAACCTCTAATAAAGTGTTATGTCAACTGAGCTGAATTCTCGCTGAATCCTAAAAAAGACATGAGCTCATAAAACTTCTGCTCATACTCAGTCACTGACATAGTGTACTGTCTGAGGTTATGAAATTCATCTACCCTTTTTTGTTTCTATTCCTCTGGTAGGAATCATTCACGAAAACTTTCCAAGAATAGTTCCCACTTAACACTACTCATATCAATTCCCAACTTCTTCTCCTCAATCGTCCACCAAGTGGCCCCAAAATTCTCCAAATTAGTGATCGCAAATCTTGCCTTAACATTGCTGTCGAAATCTTGCATGGAAAAAATCTTGTCAAGGGAAATAAGCCACTGTTCGGCCACATAACCAGAACCTTTCCCATTGAAAGGCCTGACCTTGGATCTTGAAAGATCCTTCATCTGAGTAGACAAAATGGACCTCTGACGATCCTTCCGAGGACTCCTAGACCTGGGTCTATGCTCTTGTTCTGTCTAATGCACTTTAGGCTATTCTTGAACAAGAGGTAGATGTTCTAGAATAGTCTGCATCATTTGTCTCAAACCAACCTCTTTAGACTCAGCTTGGTCCTCTCTACGGCTCTCTTCCTGCTACCTACT